>CM055125.1:344250365-344275365 GCA_029206835.1 Rana muscosa | reverse complement strand
TAACATCATCTTTCATATTTTACTAAAAAATTGGGCTAACTTTACTGTTTTGTTATTTTTTAATTCATGAAACCATTTTTTTCCCCCCAAAAAAAAGGCGTTTGAAAAATTATTGCGCAAATACCGTGCAAGATAAAAAGTTGCAACGACAGTCATTTTATTCCCTAGGGTGTCTGCTAAAAAAAAAAAAACATATATAATGTTTGGGGGTTCTGAGTAATTTTCTAGCAAAAGAATGATGATTTGTACATGTAGGAGAGAAGTGCCAGAATAGGCCCGGTATGGAAGTGGTATAAAAAGCCCTGTATGGAAGGGGTTAAGGACCGCCGCACGACCTTTTACGTCAACAGAATGGCACGGCTGGGCAAATGGGCGTACAGGTACGTCCCCCTTTAATGTGTGGTCACGCACGCGGCGTGCCCGTGACCCTGTCACAAGCTTAGTGACCGTGCCCACGGGACCCGCGGACTCGATGTCTGCCGGTGTCCCGCGATTCGGTCACAGAGCTGAAGAACAGGGAGATGTCAGTGTAAACTCAATATATCCCCGTTCTTCCTAGTGACATGTCACTGATCGTCTGTTCCCTCTCATCGGGAGCAGCGATCAGTGACGTGCCACTCATAGCCACGCCCCCTAACAGTTAGAATCACTCTCTAGGACACACTTAACCCCTTCAGCGCCACCTACAGGTTAACCCCTTCACTACCAGTGTAATTTTTACAGTAATAAGTGCATTTTTATAGCACTGATCACTGTAAAAATTACAATGGTCCCAAAATGGTGTCAAAAGGGTCCGTTGTGTCCACCATAATGTCGCAGTCACAATAAAAACCGCAGATCGCCGCCATTACTAGTAAAAAAAAAAAATGATTAATAAAAATGCCATAAAACTATCCTCTTTTTTGTAGACGCTATAACTTTTGTGCAAACCAATCAATAAACGCTTATTGCGATTTTTTTTTTACCAAAAATATGTAGAAGAATACGTATCGGCCTAAACTGAGGACTTTTTTATTGATTTTTTTGGGGGATATTTATTATAGCAAAAAGTAAAAAATATTAAATTTTTTTCAAAATTGTCGCTCTATTTTTGTTTATAGCGCAAAAAATAAAAAACCGCAGAGGCGATCAAATACCACCAAAAGAAAGCTCTATTTGTGGGAAAAAAAGGACGTCAATTTTGATTGGGAGCCACGTCACACGACTGCGCCATTGTCAGTTAAAGCAACGCAGTGCCGAATCGCAAAAAGTGGCCTGGTCTTTGGCCAGCCAAATGGTCCGGGCTGAAGTGGTTAAAGAACCCAGACACTAAAGAGATGATTTGTACAAATGTTCATGGGTTTATATTTAGTGCCGCTTAATTACTGTAGTCAGCCAACACACAGCCCTATGACTGCTCCATGCTTGATAGGCATACTTCCCTGAATTAGCAGCAAACATTCATTGTTTTTTCAGGAATTCAATGAAATTAATGACAGTCTGTGCCTCCGTGGCCCAAATGAACAGTTAAAGTCAGACAAATATATTCCAGGTTCATCATAAAAACAAGGCGTGCAAAGCAGTTGGATTTTTTTAGAAAACAGCCACAGCCCAGGTAAAAAAGCCTGTCTCCTGCCAGCACGCTGCAGAAAAGGACAGTTGCTGTCTGTGGGAGAGCAGTGGTCTCTCTGCAGAGGCCCAACATGTCCCATGCTGAGCCAGACCCATAGCTCTCCAAGACGCCCCCTGCTGAGTCAGACTTGGAGCTTGCCAATCAGCGAGAGATTTACTAAATCTCACGCCCCATGCTGATTGGAGAGCTCATGTTCTGACTCAGCAGGGGGCATCTTGGACATTTACGGAGAGGCCAATGCTTCCGGTCCTTTCTCCTGACTTACCACCCCTTTAAAAGGCCACAGGGAGGGGATAAATTGAAAGTTAAATTGGGCATTGGGGACAAGGGGTCACCCTTACAAAGCAAGTAGGAGCATGGGAAAAAGTACTACATGTCTCTTGAAGAAAACACTGAAAAGAAATTGAAGCGAGTTATTCGTGGATCACTCCCCATATGGCAGTGCTGGGTCAGCCTGGACTTTGGGAAAGTTCCAGAGAACCATCCGGCTCTGCGGCAAGATGAATGGGTAGGACCGGGGTGAGGTCGGCAAAAGTGGCTGGCCAGGGCTTTGAGGGGGACAGCCAGCTCCGTGCCAAGCTGACCGGGGAGGACCAGGGTTAGGTCAGAGAAAAAAGTAGCAGGATTGGAACCCCGAGAGGTCGGCCTGGACTTCGGGAAAGTCCTGGGGAACTGTCGAGTCTGAAAAATGTCTGTGGTCTCAAAGTAGATTAGGTGCAGCAAAGGACAATATACAGTCCACAGTAGTCTTCATTCACCTTTTTACCCCAGAGGAACCCTTAAGAAAGTTTTCAGGTCTCGGGGGAACCCCTGCTAAAACCAATTCTTCGCAAGTCAGTAGGAAAAATGTCCCATACATTGGAGGCCAGTGAGAAGAATGTCCCTTACATTGGTGATCAGTGGGAAGAATGTCCCTTACATTGGTGATCAGTGGGAAAAATGTCCCTTACATTGGTGATCAGTGGGAAGAATGTCCCTTACATTGGTGATCAGTGGGAAGAATGTCCCTTACATTGGAGGCCAGTGAGAAGAATGTCCCTTACATTGGTGATCAGTGGGAAGAATGTTCCTTACATTGGTGATCAGTGGGAAGAATGTCCCTTACATTGGTGATCAGTGGGAAGAATGTCCCTTACATTGGTGATCAGTGGGAAGAATGTCCCTTACATTGGTGATCAGTGAGAAGAATGTCCCTTACATTGGTGATCAGTGAGAAGAATGTCCCTTACATTGGTGATCAGTGGGAAGAATGTCCCTTACATTGGTGATCAGTGGGAAGAATGTTCCTTACATTGGTGATCAGTGGGAAGAATGTTCCTTACATTGGTGATCAGTGGGAAGAATGTTCCTTACATTGGTGATCAGTGGGAAGAATGTCCCTTACATTGGTGATCAGTGAGAAGAATGTCCCTTACATTGGTGATCAGTGAGAAGAATGTCCCTTACATTGGTGATCAGTGGGAAGAATGTTCCTTACATTGGTGATCAGTGGGAAGAATGTTCCTTACATTGGAGGTCAGTGAGAAGAATGTTCCTTACATTGGTGATCAGTGAGAAGAATGCTCCTTACATTGGTGATCAGTGAGAAGAATGCTCCTTACATTGGTGATCAGTGGGAAGAATGCTCCTTACATTGGTGATCAGTGAGAAGAATGTTCCTTACATTGGTGATCAGTGAGAAGAATGTTCCTTACATTGGTGATCAGTGAGAAGAATGTCCCTTACATTGGTGATCAGTGGGAAGAATGTTCCTTACATTGGTGATCAGTGAGAAGAATGTCCCTTACATTGGTGATCAGTGGGAAGAATGTTCCTTACATTGGTGATCAGTGGGAAGAATGTTCCTTACATTGGTGATCAGTGGGAAGAATGTTCCTTACATTGGTGATCAGTGGGAAGAATGCTCCTTACATTGGTGGTCAGTGGGAAGAATGCTCCTTACATTGGGGGTCAGTGGGAAGAATGTTCCTTACATTGGAGGTCAGTGAGAAGAATGTTCCTTACATTGGTGATCAGTGAGAAGAATGTTCCTTACATTGGTGATCAGTGAGAAGAATGCTCCTTACATTGGTGGTCAGTGGGAAGAATGCTCCTTACATTGGGGGTCAGTGGGAAGAATGTTCCTTACATTGGTGATCAGTGAGAAGAATGTCCCTTACATTGGTGATCAGTGAGAAGAATGTTCCTTACATTGGTGATCAGTGAGAAGAATGTCCCTTACATTGGTGATCAGTGAGAAGAATGTTCCTTACATTGGTGATCAGTGAGAAGAATGTTCCTTACATTGGTGATCAGTGAGAAGAATGTTCCTTACATTGGTGATCAGTGGGAAGAATGTTCCTTACATTGGTGATCAGTGAGAAGAATGTTCCTTACATTGGTGATCAGTGGGAAGAATGTCCCTTACATTGGTGATCAGTGGGAAGAATGTCCCTTACATTGGTGATCAGTGGGAAGAATGTTCCTTACATTGGTGATCAGTGAGAAGAATGTTCCTTACATTGGTGATCAGTGAGAAGAATGCTCCTTACATTGGTGATCAGTGGGAAGAATGTTCCTTACATTGGTGATCAGTGGGAAGAATGTCCCTTACATTGGTGATCAGTGGGAAGAATGTCCCTTACATTGGTGATCAGTGGGAAGAATGTCCCTTACATTGGTGATCAGTGAGAAGAATGTCCCTTACATTGGTGATCAGTGAGAAGAATGTTCCTTACATTGGTGATCAGTGAGAAGAATGTTCCTTACATTGGTGATCAGTGAGAAGAATGCTCCTTACATTGGTGGTCAGTGGGAAGAATGCTCCTTACATTGGGGGTCAGTGGGAAGAATGTTCCTTACATTGGTGATCAGTGGGAAGAATGTTCCTTACATTGGTGATCAGTGAGAAGAATGTCCCTTACATTGGTGATCAGTGAGAAGAATGTCCCTTACATTGGTGATCAGTGAGAAGAATGTTCCTTACATTGGAGGTCAGTGAGAAGAATGTTCCTTACATTGGTGATCAGTGAGAAGAATGTTCCTTACATTGGTGATCAGTGGGAAGAATGTTCCTTACATTGGTGATCAGTGAGAAGAATGCTCCTTACATTGGTGATCAGTGGGAAGAATGTTCCTTACATTGGTGATCAGTGAGAAGAATGTTCCTTACATTGGTGATCAGTGGGAAGAATGTTCCTTACATTGGTGATCAGTGGGAAGAATGTCCCTTACATTGGTGATCAGTGGGAAGAATGTTCCTTACATTGGTGATCAGTGAGAAGAATGCTCCTTACATTGGTGATCAGTGGGAAGAATGCTCCTTACATTGGTGATCAGTGGGAAGAATGTTCCTTACATTGGTGATCAGTGAGAAGAATGTTCCTTACATTGGTGATCAGTGAGAAGAATGCTCCTTACATTGGTGATCAGTGGGAAGAATGTTCCTTACATTGGTGATCAGTGAGAAGAATGTTCCTTACATTGGTGATCAGTGGGAAGAATGCTCCTTACATTGGTGATCAGTGGGAAGAATGTTCCTTACATTAGTGATCAGTGAGAAGAATGTTCCTTACATTGGTGATCAGTGGGAAGAATGTTCCTTACATTGGTGATCAGTGGGAAGAATGTTCCTTACATTGGTGATCAGTGAGAAGAATGTTCCTTACATTGGTGATCAGTGGGAAGAATGCTCCTTACATTGGTGATCAGTGGGAAGAATGTTCCTTACATTGGTGATCAGTGAGAAGAATGTCCCTTACATTGGTGATCAGTGGGAAGAATGTTCCTTACATTGGTGATCAGTGAGAAGAATGTCCCTTACATTGGTGATCAGTGAGAAGAATGTTCCTTACATTGGTGATCAGTGAGAAGAATGTCCCTTACATTGGTGATCAGTGAGAAGAATGTCCCTTACATTGGTGATCAGTGGGAAGAATGTTCCTTACATTGGTGATCAGTGGGAAGAATGTTCCTTACATTGGTGATCAGTGAGAAGAATGTTCCTTACATTGGTGGTCAGTGGGAAGAATGTTCCTTACATTGGTGAATAGTGGGAAGAATGTTCCTTACATTGGTGATCAGTGGGAAGAATGTCCCTTACATTGGTGATCAGTGGGAAGAATGTTCCTTACATTGGTGATTAGTGGGAAGAATGCTCCTTACATTGGTGATCAGTGGGAAGAATGTTCCTTACATTGGTGATCAGTGAGAAGAATGTTCCTTACATTGGTGATCAGTGAGAAGAATGTTCCTTACATTGGTGATCAGTGGGAAGAATGTTCCTTACATTGGTGATCAGTGAGAAGAATGTTCCTTACATTGGTGATCAGTGGGAAGAATGTTCCTTACATTGGTGGTCAGTGGGAAGAATGCTCCTTACATTGGTGATCAGTGGGAAGAATGTTCCTTACATTGGTGATCAGTGGGAAGAATGTTCCTTACATTGGTGATCAGTGGGAAGAATGTTCCTTACATTGGTGATCAGTGAGAAGAATGTTCCTTACATTGGTGATCAGTGGGAAGAATGCTCCTTACATTGGTGATCAGTGGGAAGAATGTTCCTTACATTGGTGATCAGTGAGAAGAATGTCCCTTACATTGGTGATCAGTGGGAAGAATGTTCCTTACATTGGTGATCAGTGGGAAGAATGTTCCTTACATTGGTGGTCAGTGGGAAGAATGCTCCTTACATTGGTGATCAGTGAGAAGAATGCTCCTTACATTGGTGATCAGTGGGAAGAATGTTCCTTACATTGGTGATCAGTGGGAAGAATGTTCCTTACATTGGTGATCAGTGAGAAGAATGTTCCTTACATTGGTGATCAGTGGGAAGAATGTTCTTTACATTGGTGATCAGTGAGAAGAATGTTCCTTACATTGGTGGTCAGTGGGAAGAATGCTCCTTACATTGGTGATCAGTGAGAAGAATGTCCCTTACATTGGTGATCAGTGAGAAGAATGTTCCTTACATTGGTGATCAGTGGGAAGAATGCTCCTTACATTGGTGGTCAGTGGGAAGAATGCTCCTTACATTGGTGGTCAGTGGGAAGAATGCTCCTTACATTGGGGGTCAGTGGGAAGAATGTTCCTTACATTGGTGATCAGTGAGAAGAATGTCCCTTACATTGGTGATCAGTGAGAAGAATGTTCCTTACATTGGTGATCAGTGAGAAGAATGCTCCTTACATTGGTGATCAGTGAGAAGAATGTCCCTTACATTGGTGATCAGTGGGAAGAATGTTCCTTACATTGGTGATCAGTGGGAAGAATGTTCCTTATATTGGTGATCAGTGGGAAGAATGTCCCTTACATTGGTGATCAGTGAGAAGAATGTCCCTTACATTGGTGATCAGTGAGAAGAATGTCCCTTACATTGGTGATCAGTGAGAAGAATGTCCCTTACATTGGTGATCAGTGGGAAGAATGTTCCTTACATTGGTGATCAGTGGGAAGAATGTTCCTTATATTGGTGATCAGTGGGAAGAATGTTCCTTACATTGGTGATCAGTGGGAAGAATGTTCTTTACATTGGTGATCAGTGAGAAGAATGTTCCTTACATTGGTGATCAGTGGGAAGAATGTTCCTTACATTGGTGATCAGTGGGAAGAATGTCCCTTACATTGGTGATCAGTGAGAAGAATGTCCCTTACATTGGTGATCAGTGAGAAGAATGTTCCTTACATTGGTGATCAGTGAGAAGAATGTTCCTTACATTGGTGATCAGTGAGAAGAATGCTTCTTACATTGGTGGTCAGTGGGAAGAATGCTCCTTACATTGGGGGTCAGTGGGAAGAATGTTCCTTACATTGGTGATCAGTGGGAAGAATGTTCCTTACATTGGTGATCAGTGAGAAGAATGTCCCTTACATTGGTGATCAGTGAGAAGAATGTCCCTTACATTGGTGATCAGTGAGAAGAATGTTCCTTACATTGGAGGTCAGTGAGAAGAATGTTCCTTACATTGGTGATCAGTGAGAAGAATGTTCCTTACATTGGTGATCAGTGGGAAGAATGTTCCTTACATTGGTGATCAGTGAGAAGAATGCTCCTTACATTGGTGATCAGTGGGAAGAATGTTCCTTACATTGGTGATCAGTGAGAAGAATGTTCCTTACATTGGTGATCAGTGAGAAGAATGCTCCTTACATTGGTGATCAGTGGGAAGAATGCTCCTTACATTGGTGATCAGTGGGAAGAATGTTCCTTACATTGGTGATCAGTGAGAAGAATGTCCCTTACATTGGTGATCAGTGGGAAGAATGTTCCTTACATTGGTGATCAGTGAGAAGAATGTTCCTTACATTGGTGATCAATGGGAAGAATGTTCCTTACATTGGTGATCAGTGGGAAGAATGTTCCTTACATTGGAGGTCAGTGAGAAGAATGTTCCTTACATTGGTGATCAGTGGGAAGAATGTTCCTTACATTGGTGATCAGTGAGAAGAATGCTCCTTACATTGGTGATCAGTGGGAAGAATGTTCCTTACATTGGTGATCAGTGAGAAGAATGTTCCTTACATTGGTGATCAGTGAGAAGAATGCTCCTTACATTGGTGATCAGTGAGAAGAATGTTCCTTACATTGGTGATCAGTGAGAAGAATGTTCCTTACATTGGTGATCAGTGGGAAGAATGTTCCTTACATTGGTGATCAGTGGGAAGAATGTCCCTTACATTGGTGATCAGTGGGAAGAATGTTCCTTACATTGGTGATCAGTGAGAAGAATGCTCCTTACATTGGTGATCAGTGGGAAGAATGCTCCTTACATTGGTGATCAGTGGGAAGAATGTTCCTTACATTGGTGATCAGTGAGAAGAATGTTCCTTACATTGGTGATCAGTGAGAAGAATGCTCCTTACATTGGTGATCAGTGGGAAGAATGTTCCTTACATTGGTGATCAGTGAGAAGAATGTTCCTTACATTGGTGATCAGTGAGAAGAATGTTCCTTACATTGGTGATCAGTGGGAAGAATGTTCCTTACATTGGTGATCAGTGAGAAGAATGTTCCTTACATTGGTGATCAGTGAGAAGAATGTTCCTTACATTGGTGATCAGTGGGAAGAATGTTCCTTACATTGGTGATCAGTGAGAAGAATGTTCCTTACATTGGTGATCAGTGAGAAGAATGCTCCTTACATTGGTGATCAGTGGGAAGAATGCTCCTTACATTGGTGATCAGTGAGAAGAATGTTCCTTACATTGGTGATCAGTGGGAAGAATGTCCCTTACATTGGTGATCAGTGGGAAGAATGTTCCTTACATTGGTGATCAGTGGGAAGAATGCTCCTTACATTGGTGATCAGTGGGAAGAATGCTCCTTACATTGGTGATCAGTGGGAAGAATGTTTCTTACATTGGTGATCAGTGGGAAGAATGTTCCTTACATTGGTGATGAGTGGGAAGAATGTTCCTTACATTGGTGATCAGTGGGAAGAATGCTCCTTACATTGGTGATCAGTGAGAAGAATGCCCCTTACATTGGTGATCAGTGAGAAGAATGTTCCTTACATTGGTGATCAGTGGGAAGAATGTCCCTTACATTGGTGATCAGTGGGAAGAATGTTCCTTACATTGGTGATCAGTGAGAAGAATGTTCCTTACATTGGTGATCAGTGAGAAGAATGTTCCTTACATTGGTGATCAGTGGGAAGAATGTTCCTTACATTGGTGATCAGTGGGAAGAATGTTCCTTACATTGGTGATCAGTGAGAAGAATGTTCCTTACATTGGTGATCAGTGAGAAGAATGTCCCTTACATTGGTGATCAGTGGGAAGAATGCTCCTTACATTGGTGATCAGTGAGAAGAATGTTCCTTACATTGGTGATCAGTGGGAAGAATGTCCCTTACATTGGTGATCAGTGGGAAGAATGCTCCTTACATTGGTGATCAGTGGGAAGAATGTTCCTTACATTGGTGATCAGTGGGAAGAATGTTCCTTACATTGGTGATCAGTGGGAAGAATGTTCCTTACATTGGTGATCAGTGAGAAGAATGTTCCTTACATTGGTGATCAGTGAGAAGAATGCTCCTTACATTGGTGATCAGTGGGAAGAACGCTCCTTACATTGGTGATCAGTGAGAAGAATGTTCCTTACATTGGTGATCAGTGGGAAGAATGTTCCTTACATTGAAGGCCAGTGACAGTCAGAATATCACCCTAACAGACAGCTAAAAAGACAATTGGATTCATGCAGCTGGGTCTGCCATGTCGTGTTGTTCCCAAAACTATGAAGGCACCATTAGATAGGAGGTATCTCAGTCACAGCTCAAGAAACCTCTAGCAACCTCTGGAGGAACCCCAAGATTCCGTGGTTCCCGGGCTTCCACAGAACCCTGGTTGAGAATGGCTGATTCAGAAGGAAGGACTGTACCCCCACCAGTGTCTCCCTCACATCAGGGTCTCTGTTACAAAAGGGTCCCCACCAGAGTCCCCCTCACGTCAGGGTCTTATGGTCTTCATCAGATACTACACCAGGGTCCTGGTCAAAGCCCCCCTTTCATCAGAATCCCTAGTTACATAGCGGAGACCATAGGCAGATTATGTGCCCCATTAGAGTCCTCCTCACATCAGGGTCTACATCAGAGTCCCTGTTGCATTAGTGTCCCCCTCAGAGTCCCCAACAAAGCTCTCCTCACATCAGGGTCTAAACCAGTGGTTCTCAACTCCAGTCCTCAGGGCCCACCAACAGGCCAGGTTTGCAAGATAACTGAAATGCATCACAGGTGATATAATTTGCTGCTCAGGGATTGCAGTATTCTAGTCTGCATCTCACCAAGGTAATACTTAAAATCTGGCCTGTTAGTGGGTCCTGAGGACAGGAGTTGAGAACCACTGGTCTAAACCAAAGTTCCTCTCACATCAGAGTCCCCATCAGTGTCGACCTCACATCGGGGTCCCCATCAGAGTCTCCCTTACATCAGGGTCTCTGCCAGAGTCCCCGTTTCATTAGGATCCCCATCAGAGTCTCCCCTTACATAAGGGTCCCCATCAGAGTCTCCCCTTACACCAGGGTCCCCATCAGAGTCCCCCTCACACCAGGGTCCCCATCAGAGTCTCCCCTTACACCAGGGTCCCCATCAGAGTCTCCCCTTACACCAGGGTCCCCATCAGAGTCCCCCTCACACCAGGGTCTCCATTAGAGTCCCCCTCACACCAGGGTCTCCATTAGAGTTCCCGATGCATCAGGATCACCGTCAGAGTGCCCCTTATATCGGGGTCCACATCAGAGTCCTCACATCAGAGTCTCCATCAGAGTCCATGTTACATAAGGGTCCCCAACAAAACCCATTATATCAGGGTTCCCACCAGAGTCCCCCTCACATAAGGGTCTTCATAAGAGTCTCAGCTGCATCAGGGTCCACATCAAAGCGCCCCTTTCATCAGAATCCCCGGTTACATAGGGGGAGACATAAACAGCTTATATACAATCTGTGCACCCTAAAGCCTCATACACACGATCAGAAAATGGTACAAAAAATACCGCTTTCGAAGCGATTGTACAATAATCTGATCGTTAGTACACAGCATTCTTCCGAAATTATCCAAAGGGACAAAACACAAAGTCTTTTCTTGTATGATATCAGATCGCACGATTTTCATTTAAACAGTACAGTTTTTGTTCCGAAAATACAAAACTAATACAACACAACACATGACATCACTTCCCAATTTTTAATCTGTCGTACGAGAATTTCCGTACTTTAGTAACCTTTTCATTTTCCATATGAGACTAACATGCAAAAAAAAAAATAAAAAAAAACACGGGTGATCATTCGTCTGATAATCTCATCGTGTGTACTAGACTTAAAGGGGTTGTAAAGGTTTGTTTTTTATTTTCTAAATAGGTTAAGCTAGTGCATTGTTGGTTCACTTACCTTTTCCTTTGATTTACCTTCTAAATGTTTTTTTTCTTTGTCTGAATTTCTCACTTCCTGTTCCTCCTCAGTAAGCTGTTCAGTAAGCTGTTCTAGATGACTCCACACCACTCGGATGATGGTGTGAAGTTTACTTAGGAGAAACAGGAAGTGAGAAATTCAGACAAAGAAAAAAAACATTTAGAAGGTAAATCAAAGGAAAAAGTAAGTGAACCAACAATGCACTAGCTTAAAGGAACCTATTTAGAAAATAAAAAACAAACCTTTACAACCCCTTTAAGGATAAGCCTCTATCCCTAGCTGCAGGCTACATAAAAAAAAAAAAAAAAAAAAATGGCCAGGAATATCCGTAGTTTGGAGACCCCGCTAATGCAACAAATAAAAGCATGAAGTTTACCGCACAATGGATACTTCAAGAGCCTGCTCACGGCACATCGGATGCTATGAGAATTACAACCACTTCTAATGAAGCAGTTCTGCCGCACACGGAAAGGTGGAGTCCTTCCTTAATCCACAGTCAGGTCCCGCAAAAAAAAGATAATGCTTAGAGCTTCCAAACCCAACACAAGTCCTCTTAAGAAGCACAAATAAGCCTGGCGGGGTACGAACCTTGCCTCCTTCCTGAATCCACGATCCCAGGTCCTTGCTAGGCGCCTTCTGCTGGGGGGTCATCCTCATCCTACGCTCCCGCTGTCCCAACCATGACACCTTCCCATCCAGGGGACACGGGGGGGGGGGGGGGGGGGAGAAGTCCCAGGCTGGAGGTCCTGGAGAAGAACCTCTCTAGGTCATGGCAGGATGCAGGAATGGCAGGCACTTGTGAGAGTTAACATTGACTTCTGTCTGCCTTGTTCCTCTAAGCTGAGGGAATGCAGGGAGAGAGTGCTCCACCTCGCAGGCTGACTAAATAAGGACATTCATATAGTAGGCAGAGCTGCTCCTGTCTGCTCACAGCTACAACCTCTCTCAGCTGGAAACAGACAGCCGGCTACAAATACCACAATCCCACCCTCCGCCAGCTGGGCAGCACAGCACCAGCTCTGTCTATGGCACTCACTGCATATAGGGGGCCCCTGACATCACTCAAGGGCCACATATAATATCCAGTGAATAGAATGCTACTGAGACTGCAGACATGGTAGAGGAGACGGTCAGAGACTGCAGACATGGTAGAAGAGACGGTCAGAGACTGCAGACATGGTAGAAGAGACGGTCAGAGACTGCAGACATGGTAGAAGAGACGGTCAGAGACTGCAGACATGGTAGAAGAGACGGTCAGAGACTGCAGACATGGTAGAAGAGACGGTCAGAGACTGCAGACATGGTAGAAGAGACAGTCAGAGACTGCAGACATGGTAGAAGAGACGGTCAGAGACTGCAGACATGGTAGAAGAGACGGTCAGAGACTGCAGACATGGTAGAAGAGACGGTCAGAGACTGCAGACATGGTAGAGGAGACGGTCAGAGACTGCAGACATGGTAGAGGAGACGGTCAGAGACTGCAGACATGGTAGAGGAGACGGTCAGAGACTGCAGACATGGTAGAGGAGACGGTCAGAGACTGCAGACATGGTAGAGGAGACGGTCAGAGACTGCAGACATGGTAGAGGAGACGGTCAGAGACTGCAGACATGGTAGAGGAGACGGTCAGAGACTGCAGACATGGTAGAGGAGACGGTCAGAGACTGCAGACATGGTAGAGGAGACGGTCAGAGACTGCAGACATGGTAGAGGAGACGGTCAGAGACTGCAGACATGGTAGAGGAGACGGTCAGAGACTGCAGACATGGTAGAGGAGACGGTCAGAGACTGCAGACATGGTAGAGGAGACGGTCAGAGACTGCAGACATGGTAGAGGAGACGGTCAGAGACTGCAGACATGGTAGAGGAGACGGTCAGAGACTGCAGACATGGTAGAGGAGACGGTCAGAGACTGCAGACATGGTAGAGGAGACGGTCAGAGACTGCAGACATGGTAGAGGAGACGGTCAGAGACTGCAGACATGGTAGAGGAGACGGTCAGAGACTGCAGACATGGTAGAGGAGACGGTCAGAGACTGCAGACATGGTAGAGGAGACGGTCAGAGACTGCAGACATGGTAGAGGAGACGGTCAGAGACTGCAGACATGGTAGAGGAGACGGTCAGAGACTGCAGACATGGTAGAGGAGACGGTCAGAGACTGCAGACATGGTAGAGGAGAGGGTCAGAGACTGCAGACATGGTAGAGGAGAGGGTCAGAGACTGCAGACATGGTAGAGGAGAGGGTCAGAGACTGCAGACATGGTAGAGGAGAGGGTCAGAGACTGCAGACATGGTAGAGGAGAGGGTCAGAGACTGCAGACATGGTAGAGGAGAGGGTCAGAGACTGCAGACATGGTAGAGGAGAGGGTCAGAGACTGCAGACATGGTAGAGGAGACGGTCAGAGACTGCAGACATGGTAGAGGAGACGGTCAGAGACTGCAGACATGGTAGAGGAGACGGTCAGAGACTGCAGACATGGTAGAGGAGAGGGTCAGAGACTGCAGACATGGTAGAGGAGAGGGTCAGAGACTGCAGACATGGTAGAGGAGAGGGTCAGAGACTGCAGACATGGTAGAGGAGAGGGTCAGAGACTGCAGACATGGTAGAGGAGAGGGTCAGAGACTGCAGACATGGTAGAGGAGAGGGTCAGAGACTGCAGACATGGTAGAGGAGAGGGTCAGAGACTGCAGACATGGTAGAGGAGACGGTCAGAGACTGCAGACATGGTAGAGGAGAGGGTCAGAGACTGCAGACATGGTAGAGGAGAGGGTCAGAGACTGCAGACATGGTAGAGGAGAGGGTCAGAGACTGCAGACATGGTAGAGGAGAGGGTCAGAGACTGCAGACATGGTAGAGGAGACGGTCAGAGACTGCAGACATGGTAGAGGAGACGGTCAGAGACTGCAGACATGGTAGAGGAGAGGGTCAGAGACTGCAGACATGGTAGAGGAGAGGGTCAGAGACTGCAGACATTTCACAAGAGATGGTCAGAGACTGCAGACATGTTACAGGACATGGTCAGAGACTGCAGATATGGTAGAGCAGATGGCCAGAGGCTGCAGAAATGTTACAGGAGATGGTCAGACATTGTGTAAGAGATGGTCAGAGACTGCGACCATGCTGCATAGTCAGACTGTGGTCACTTTACAGGAAATGGTTAGAGACCGTTGACACATTGCAGGAGATTGCCAGACACTGCAGAGTATAGGAGATGGTCAAAGACTGAAGTTATGCTACAGGAGATCACCAGAGACTGCAGACAAGTTATATGAGACGCTTAGAGACTGCAGATATGTTACAGGAGATGGTCAGAGACTGCAAACATACTATAGGGCAGTGTTTCTCAACTCCAGTCCTCAAGGCGCCCCAACTGGTCATGTTTTCAGGATTTCCCCCTAATGAAACGGCTGTGGTAATTACTAAGGCAGAGAAACTGATCAAATCACCTGTGCAAAATAATGGAAAACCTGAAAACATGACCTGTTGGGGCGCCTTGAGGACTGGAGTTGAGAAACACTGCTATAGGGCATGTTCAGAAACAGGGAAGTTTTACAGTCCATGGTAAGTTACTGCAGACATGTTACAGGAGATGGTCAGAGACTGCGGACATAATACAGGAAAATGGTCAGAGACTGCAGACATTGTATAGGAGTTGTTGGAGACTGGGGACACGCTTCCGGAGACAGTCATATCCTGGAGACACATTCACACTAAAGCAATGTAAAGCACATTAACACTTCAGCACCCCACCCCAGATTTCCATTGTATTCTGCGGGTCCCGTTATCTGAGCGATGTGCGGTCTCTTGTTGCACCAAAGAAGTACAGGAGCTCCTTTGGCTTCATAGACTTTAATTGGAGTGGCTGAAAAAAAAAAAAACCAGGATGTACCACTAATATTTCGTACTTAAAAACCACCTCATCCTCTTGGTAACCTGCTTTTAATTGGACAAAACAAAATGCATTTCAATAAAGAAGCCGACGCTCAAGTGCCATCCTCGCCTTACAGCCCCCCCCCCCCCATGCCGCTTCATTTGTATTCTATAGCGTTCCCCTAATAATGACTTGTGCGACAATGTACATTTATTTCAGCCAGATCCATTATAAAAAGTATAATGCCGCGTACACACGACCGTTTTTCCCGTCAAAAAAAAAGACATTTTTTCCTTTGGACGAGAAAAACGATTGTGTGTGGGCTTTTTGTCGTTTTTCTCGACGGGAAAAACGGCATTAATCACGACGAGAAAAATTAGAACATGCTCTAATTTTTCTCATCGTGATTCCCGTCGTTTTTTTCCGCGGCAGTTTTCCCATAGGGAAACACTGCCGGGGAGCCTACACACGGTCGTTTTTTTCGACCAAAAAAAAAAAAAAAAATGTCATTTAAAACGGCCGTGTGTGGGGGGAACAAGCTGTTCCTCGTTTTTCACGTCGATTTTCTCGACAGTGTTTTCACCGTCGAAAAAAATCGATCGTGTGTACGCGGCATTAGCAGAGAAAAGGGATGAACAGCACAAAAAAAAGTTACAATGTATAAGAAATAGAGGAGCTCCGAGGGCCACACAAGAAGTGTCAAAGAGCCACAGGTTGGGTATGGGGAGTCTATAAAGAGACAAATTACTTAAAAAAATAATAATTGTGTGAATGCCTCAAGCATTCGAACATCCCGGCATTGTGTCTCATGTGTTCAGTTCCTATGATCGTCAGCTCCATCTAGTGGCCATAATGCAGTAAATTTCACAGTAAGAGATATTTCAAGAAAATACTGCATTATGGCCACTAAAAAAAAATCCTGAAATGTCATGACAGTATCATCATGGATTTTGCATTGTCTCCCTGTGTTTGCACTGGTTTCCTCCCCTAACAGAAAACCAAAAGCAGCTGCACAGTAGCACTTCTCTAGACCTGTATTCCCAATGTAATTCTCAGTATCGGTTCTTATTTTGTATGTATGGAGTCTGCACAGTATCACTTCTCTTGTCCTGTATGCTGGGTGTAATTCTCAGTATCTGTTCTTATTCTGTATGTATGGACTCTGCACAGTACTACTTCTCTTGTCCTGTATGCCGGGTGTAATTCTCAGTATCTGTTCTTATTCTGTATGTATGGACTCTGCACAGTACTACTTCTCTTGTCCTGTATGCCGGGTGTAATTCTCAGTATCTGTCCTTATTCTGTATGTATGGACTCTGCACAGTACTACTTCTCTTGTCCTGTATGTCGGGTGTAATTCTCAGTATCTGTTCTTATTCTGTATGTATGTACCCTGCACAGTACTACTTCTCTTGTCCTGTATGCCGGGTGTAATTCTCAGTATCTGTCCTTATTCTGTATGTATGGACTCTGCACAGTACTACTTCTCTTGTCCTGTATGTCGGGTGTAATTCTCAGTATCTGTTCTTATTCTGTATGTATGGACTCTGCACAGTACTACTTCTCCTGTCCTGTATGTTGGGTGTAATTCTCAGTATCTGTCCTTATTCTGTATGTATGGACTCTGCACAGTACTACTTCTCTTGTCCTGTATGCCGGGTGTAATTCTCAGTATCTGTTCTTATTCTGTATGTATGGACTCTGCACAGTACTACTTCTCTTGTCCTGTATGTCGGGTGTAATTCTCAGTATCTGTTCTTATTCTGTATGTATGTACCCTGCACAGTACCACTTCTCTTGTCCTGTATGTCGGGTGTAATTCTCAGTATCTGTCCTTATTCTGTATGTATGGACTCTGCACAGTACTACTTCTCTTGTCCTGTATGTCGGGTGTAATTCTCAGTATCTGTTCTTATTCTGTATGTATGGGCTCTGCACAGTACTACTTCTCTTGTCCTGTATGTCGGGTGTAATTCTCGGTATCTGTCCTTATTCTGTATGTATGGACTCTGCACAGTACTACTTCTCTTGTCCTGTATGTTGGGTGTAATTCTCAGTATCTGTTCTTATTCTGTATGTATGGACTCTGCACAGTACTACTTCTCTTGTCCTGTATGTTGGGTGTAATTCTCAGTATCTGTTCTTATTCTGTATGTATGGACTCTGCACAGTACCACTTCTCTTGTCCTGTATGCCGGGTGTAATTCTCAGTATCTGTTCTTATTCTGTATGTATGGACTCTGCACAGTACCACTTCTCTTGTCCTGTATGTCGGGTGTAATTCTCAGTATCTGTTCTTATTCTGTATGTATGGGCTCTGCACAGTACCACTTCTCCTGTCCTGTATGTCGGGTGTAATTCTCAGTATCTGTTCTTATTCTGTGTGTATGGACTCTGCACAGTACTACTTCTCTTGTCCTGTATGTCGGGTGTAATTCTCAGTATCTGTTCTTATTCTGTATGTATGGGCTCTGCACAGTACCACTTCTCCTGTCCTGTATGTCGGGTGTAATTCTCAGTATCTGTTCTTATTCTGTATGTATGGACTCTGCACAGTACTACTTCTCCTGTCCTGTATGCCGGGTGTAATTCTCAGTATCTGTTCTTATTCTGTATGTATGTACCCTGCACAGTACTACTTCTCTTGTCCTGTATGTCGGGTGTAATTCTCAGTATATGTTCTTATTCTGTATGTAAGGACTCTGCACAGTACTACTTCTCTTGTCCTTTATGTTGGGTGTAATTCTCAGTATCTGTTCTTATTCTGTATGTATGGACTCTGCACAGTACTACTTCTCTTGTCCTGTATGTCGGGTGTAATTCTCAGTATCTGTCCTTATTCTGTATGTATGGACTCTGCACAGTACCACTTCTCTTGTCCTGTATGTCGGGTGTAATTCTCAGTATCTGTTCTTATTCTGTATGTATGGGCTCTGCACAGTACTACTTCTCCTGTCCTGTATGTTGGGTGTAATTCTCAGTATCTGTTCTTATTCTGTATGTATGGACTCTGCACAGTACCACTTCTCTTGTCCTGTATGCCGGGTGTAATTCTCAGTATCTGTTCTTATTCTGTATGTATGGACTCTGCACAGTACCACTTCTCTTGTCCTGTATGTCGGGTGTAATTCTCAGTATCTGTTCTTATTCTGTATGTATGGGCTCTGCACAGTACCACTTCTCCTGTCCTGTATGTCGGGTGTAATTCTCAGTATCTGTTCTTATTCTGTGTGTATGGACTCTGCACAGTACTACTTCTCTTGTCCTGTATGTCGGGTGTAATTCTCAGTATCTGTTCTTATTCTGTGTGTATGGACTCTGCACAGTACTACTTCTCTTGTCCTGTATGTCGGGTGTAATTCTCAGTATCTGTTCTTATTCTGTATGTATGGGCTCTGCACAGTACCACTTCTCCTGTCCTGTATGTCGGGTGTAATTCTCAGTATCTGTTCTTATTCTGTATGTATGGACTCTGCACAGTACCACTTCTCTTGTCCTGTATGTCGGGTGTAATTCTCAGTATCTGTTCTTATTCTGTATGTATGGACTCTGCACAGTACTACTTCTCCTGTCCTGTATGCCGGGTGTAATTCTCAGTATCTGTTCTTATTCTGTATGTATGTACCCTGCACAGTACTACTTCTCTTGTCCTGTATGTCGGGTGTAATTCTCAGTATCTGTTCTTATTCTGTATGTAAGGACTCTGCACAGTACTACTTCTCTTGTCCTGTATGTTGGGTGTAATTCTCAGTATCTGTTCTTATTCTGTATGTATGGACTCTGCACAGTACTACTTCTCTTGTCCTGTATGTTGGGTGTCATTCTCAGTATCTGTTCTTATTCTGTATGTATGGACCCTGCACAGTACTACTTCTCTTGTCCTGTATGCCGGGTGTAATTCTCAGTATCTGTTCTTATTCTGTATGTATGGACTCTGCACAGTACTACTTCTCTTGTCCTGTATGCTGGGTGTAATTCTCAGTATCTGTTCTTATTCTGTATGTATGGACCCTGCACAGTACTACTTCTCTTGTCCTGTATGTTGGGTGTCATTCTCAGTATCTGTTCTTATTCTGTATGTATGGACCCTGCACAGTACTACTTCTCTTGTCCTGTATGCCGGGTGTAATTCTCGGTATCTGTTCTTATTCTGTATGTATGGACTCTGCACAGTACTACTTCTCTTGTCCTGTATGCCGGGTGTAATTCTCGGTATCTGTTCTTATTCTGTATGTATGGACTCTGCACAGTACTACTTCTCTTGTCCTGTATGTCGGGTGTAATTCTCAGTATCTGTCCTTATTCTGTATGTATGGACTCTGCACAGTACTACTTCTCTTGTCCTGTATGCCGGTGCAATTCTCAGTATCTGTTCTTATTCTGTATTATTTAGTAAAAACAAACAGAATACATAGTAACAGACTGTAACTGTTTGAAAATAACATAAATACAACAATTACTTACATATTTTCTAGGTCAAAAGCTCAAAATAGGCCAAAAAGTCATAAATAAAAATGTCATGGTACAAATAAACTCTATTCCATGATTTTGTATTTCCTAATGTCCAAACTCCTTATCTATCTCACCTCGGATAGAACTAAATCTGCAATATTGCTGGAGAGAAGCTCTCTTAATTATACATCGCCACCTTCGTTCTTACCATGCCCTCTGCCCACTTTGTGTATTGTTGGGGGAACGCCATAAAGCCTCTCTGAGCAGCTTAGGTCTCCCAATCTTTGGACCCCAACTCTACACAGCAGCTACTTCTACCCCCCCCCCCCCCCCCACGGCTGCCAGCTGACAGGAGGTCATCTGTGGTGATGATCTGTAATGCGGCACACTCACAGAAAACCCTCCACCCCCCCGCACGGCTCGCGACTGACAGGGGGTCCGGTGACTTACCATCACAATGTAATACTCTTCTGCAAAAAGGCCCCGCTCGGGCCGTGCGATCCACCTACTAAGCGGCGACGTCACTCCCGGCTTCTCACTGGCACAGAGTAACCGGAAGTGACTACATGGGAAAGCACCGCCCATGTCCTACAGCGGTGCCAATCAAAACAGACAGTGAAGAATGACATGGAGGTGAACGAATAGGAGTGCTGCGGCGCATAGCATTGCGCCACAATGCAGCACAAAACCCCACAAATGAAGCGTCTCGTCTGCAAGTACTCAATAGCATTGACGTCACGCTTCCCATAAGGCACTGTGTCCGGCGCCCGAACAGTGCACTTAAAAAGACCTCTTTAAATTTTTGTATTTAAAAAAAAAAAATTAGGGGCCTTTTTTTGTCACTAGTTTTGGGGGGAGGGGGGGGTGCGCCCCCTATGGACGGGCCACCACTGGTCCCAGTTGTTCCAGAACAGCATCAAGGTCCTTTGATACCACTGGCCAGATCAATGCCCAGGGAGTTCAGTTGTCATATAAGATTTCCTTCTTGGGGTTGGCAGCTTTGAGTCTATAGACCGAGTCAATCTCTTTCTGGATTTTAGCCTTAGTTTTCCTTGGGTCTCCATTCTATTTACCAGGGAAGGAATCTTATCATCCAGGTGCAGCACGGGTTACGACTTTAACAACCTTTCTGCAGTAGTGGCGGCTGGTGCTCAAAATTTTTGGGGGGTGCAAACTGAAAAAAAAAAAAATCATCAATTGCAGCCACTGTGCCCCTCTAGCGCAGCCACTGTGCCCATCAAACGCAACCGCAAATGCAGCCACTGTGGCATCAAATGCAGCCACTGTACCCATAAATCGCTGCCACTGTGGCCATCAAACACAGCCACTGTACCCATAAATTGCCGCCACTGTGGCCATCAAACACAGCCACTGTGCACATCAATTGCCGCTACTGGGCCCATCAAACGCAGCCACTGGGCCCATCAAACGCAGCCACTGCCAATTGCCGCCACTGTGCCATCAAATGCAGCCACTGTACCCATAAATTGCCGCCACTGTGCCACCAAACACAGCTACTGTACTCATCGATTGCCGCCACTGTGCCCATCAATTGCCGCGCCATTGTGCCCATCAATTGCCGCCATTGTGCATCCCCTGCCTGCCCGGCACTTACCTTGTCTCGGTGGGGCAGCGGGTCATGGCGGTGTCCTCCATGCTCCTTGATGTCTTCTCCCATCCTCTCTTCCCGTCCTCTGCTCTGATTGGACGCCTGATAGGCGTCCAATCACAGCACCTGTCGTTTCAGCCAATCAGGTGACAGGTAACAGACCCAAGCAACTGATTGGCAGAGAGGCGGTTCAGTGTTAGGAAAGCGAATATTCATTCGCTTTCCTAACACAAAGCTGGGTGAACTGCGAGCGCCCAGCATGGCGCCCGCTGTTCACCTTTTTGGATGCCTATCAGAGCCTATGGCTCTAATCAGGTGCTTCCAAAACATACCCCGCCGCTGTAATTCAGGCACCTGAATAGGGGGTGGCAGCGGGGACCATAGGTAGATTCATGCAATGCATGAATCTATCTATGGTGATATAAGGGTGGCAGGAGAGAGGGGGCAGCGCCCATGCGTCCCTTATGGTCTGCAGGATGTTTGAAATCTTGATCCACCTCTCCATCACTAGTACTGGGCTAAGACCCCTTTCACACTGGAGCGTTTTGCAGGCACTATAGCGTTAAAAATAGCGCCTGCAAACCGCCCTTAAACACCTGTTACATTTACTCCAGTGTGAAAGCCAGAGGGCTTTCACACTGGAGCGTTGCACTAGCAGGACGGTAAAAAAAAAAAGTCCTGCTAACCCATCTTTGGAGCGGTGTGTTTACCGCTCCTGCCCATTGAAATCAATAAGACAGCGTGGCTATACTGCCCGGAATGCGCTGCTTCAGCAGCGCATTGCGGGTGGTTTCAACCCTTTTTCGGCCGCTAGCGGGGGTTAAAAGCGCCCCGCTAGCGGTCAAAATGCGCCGCAAATCCGCCCATAGCATCGGCGGTAAAAATAGCGGAGTTTTACCGCCGACGCTATGGGCGGCTCAGTGTGAAAGGGGCCTAAGGGTCTCCATGTGGTGAACAATGATTCCCTGGGGCAGATTGAAGAGCATTATTACCACCCTCGCTTTTATTCTGCTGCAGTTTAGAGCGTAATAAACGCTTCTTGCCACTGCCCACCATTACACACTGCTGTAAGTTATTTTTTATATATTTTTTTGTTCTAATGAAGTCCTCATATATATGAGCGAGGAGTACTGGGAGCAACAGATGTCTCTGCTCCACTCTGAGCTGGATGAGCCCCACTCTGATGGGCCTTCTGTGGTTGCAATGGCTGGCTGGCTGCCTTGAGTTGCACTTTCAGAACTAGGACTGTGTTGAGCGACGATATTACTTTGTTGACCAGACTGAACTGAGCGGGCCCCCACACTCAACTGAGCGGGCCCCCACACTCAACTGAGCGGGCCCCCACACTCAACTGAGCGGGCCCCCACACTCAACTGAGCGGGCCCCCACACTCAACTGAGCGGGCCCCCACACTCAACTGAGCGGGCCCCCACAATCAACTGAGCGGGCCCCCACAATCAACTGAGCGGGCCCCCACAATCAACTGAGCGGGCCCCCACAATCAACTGAGCGGGCCCCCACTCGCAACTGAACGGGCCCCCACTCGCAACTGAACGGGCCCCCACTCTCAACTGAACGGGCCCCCACTCTCAACTGAACGGGCCCCCACTCTCAACTGAACGGGCCCCCACTCTCAACTGAACGGGCCCCCACTCTCAACTGAACGGGCCCCCACTCTCAACTGAACGGGCCCCCACACTCAACTGAACGGGCCATCACACTCAACTGAACGGGGCCCCACACAAGGCCCACTCTGAACTGAGCAGGCCCCCACTCTGCTGGGCTTGTAATTAGGGTGACCACATGTCCCGGATTGCCCGGGACAGTCCCGGACCTTGCAGGTCTGTCCCGGGCACCTTCATTTCAGGACAATACAGTGTCCCTGAATGAAACAGACCCCCCCCCCCCCGGGGCCAATCTGATGCCTCCAAAAAAGGCCACCACATCACCGCTTTACTCACTGACAGTACTTGTCCTGGCCGGGAATGCCTGGAGGAGCACAATCCCGCCCCTTCTTGTGATTGGAGAAATAATAAATCCCGCCTCTTTTGTCCAATCACTGTGCTGTGATTCGTTAGAGCACAAGCTGATTTTTGGAAAGGTGGGGTGTCCCTGAATGGTAGTTTAAAAATGTGGTCCCCCTATTTGTAATGTTTGACTGCATTGAGTTGCACTTCTAGAACTTGGACTGTGCTGAGCGACGTTATTACATTGCCTGAGGTGTATGAACTCCACTCCTCTGAACTGAATGAGCCCCACTCTGCTGGGCTTGATGTGGCTGCAATGGCTGGCTGGCTGGCTGCCTTGCCTTATACTTCCAGAACTCAGACATTGCTGTGTAACATAATCATACTGCTGAACAGGCTTCCTCTTATCTGTATTATCACAAACATTTCCATGTCTACTTACAGTCTCTGCAGATTACTTTCCATTCCCAGAACTCCATCCTCCTGCTTCACCTGAAAGTCTTTGTGTAGGCCGAGAAGCCTGGAGCTCTCCTGAGAGACATCCCAACCCTGGGCTTGTATCAGACATCAGAGGAGATCAGCACCACACAGACTACAGCTGCTCCAAAAGGGAGCCACACCCTCTGCCCAGTACTACTTCTCTTGTCCTGTATACTGGGAAGAGACGCACTATTCTGGATAAAATGAGAATCACAAGTTTTTTTGTTTAGTATAAAGATAACGATTTTCTCACGATTCTCGCGGTGTAACATCTTCTTTCACATTATCCCCAAAAATTGGGTTAACTTTGCTGTTTAGTTTTTTTTTTTTTTTTTTTTTTAATCCATTAAAGTGTATTTTTTTTTTTAAATTGCGTTTGAAAAACCGCTGCGCAAATACAGTGTGACATAATATATAGCTACAACCATTTTATTCTCTAGGGTCTCTGCTAAAAAAAAAAAAAAAATATCATCTTTGGGTGTTCTAAATAATTTTCAAGCAGAAAATAATGATTTTTTACTTGTAAGTGTAGCGACCTCACCTCTCACTCCCTCCTTCCCTTCTCCAGGGCCGCCATCAGTGGGGGTACAGGCAGTACACCTGTAAGGGGCCCGGATGGCCCCCCTTTTTTTTTTTGTAAGGGGCCCAGAGGTCCCCAGGGGCCCGGAGTTCCCCAGGGCCCCGAATGTCAACCCCCCCTTTTTTTTTTTTTTTAAATATATATTTTTTTATTATTAATTTATTTATTTAATTTGTTTTTTTATTTATTTATTTTATTTCATTTTTTTTTTCTTTTTTTTTGTTAGGGGCCCAGAGGCCCGGAGGTCCCCAGGGCCCTGGATGGAAACCTTTTTTTAAATTTATTTTTTATAATTTTTTTTTTTATAATTTTTTTTTTTTTTTGTAAGGGGCCCAGAGGTCCCCACCTTTTTTTGTTCGTCAGCACCCCCCCCCCCCCCCGGTTCTCCTCGGCTCCTGGGGGCCCATGCCTGAAGCTGTGTAAGGGGCCCCAAAATTCCTGATGGCGGCCCTGCTCTTCTCGGTCAATGGCTCTCGTCTAGGGGACCAGGGAGGAGAGTGTGACGCACCACCAGCTCGTATCCTCTTGTGTGCAGAGGTGTGAGC